>OX460347.1:156428471-156433471 GCA_949786405.1 Onychomys arenicola
TTTAAAGAAACCAAACTAGAGCTCCCAGGCAAAGACTTTCAGGACCCAGCAGTCTGGAAATCTGTGCCTGAAGCTCTCTGCCACTGTCTGGCTTGCAACAACACTCCCTAGTTAGGAATGCCATCTTTGGCCATGTTTAATAATTGATGCAGAGCCTTGCAGGTCTCAAAAGCTTATGCAACCAAACAACTAATATTTATTTATTTTATTATATATTTTCCTTTAATTCAGGAAATACCCACAGAGATTACAATTCTAATTTGTGGAAAACCCTGTTGGCAGAAAAAAAAATCAAACAATTATCAACCCACTTTCTAAGCAAAGGAGTAAAGAAGGGGGTGCTCAGAAGGCAGCTGAGGGGACATTCATGACCTCTCTTTTTTCCATGTCTGAGCTGGCTGGGAGCACGTTCAAGAGGCTGCCTTGGATTCATAGAATTCACCCAAGCCAACTATCAACTCTAGATATTCTTGGCAAGATTTGGTGATGACGAGAGGCAGAGTGAGATGCTATATTCCATTAAAGTTTCTCAAAACTGGGGCTCCTTCCAGAACCAAAGTGGGACAGCCATAGTCATTGTTGTGAGTTCTCAGACATGTGAGCACACATATGCCTACAGCTAATTAACATGCTAAAATGTGTTGTGAAATCAGAGGCTATTGCCAAGCCTCTTCTTCACTAGCTATCTTGGCTGGCCCCTACTCCACATGCATTTCAAATGTCAAGTTCCTTTAACTCTCAAGCTGGATGAGCTCTTGGCAAGTGCTGATGTTCTGAGATGTTGCCCTCTGGAACTGGGTCAGTCCCAGGAGAGCAGCATGGGAGGATGGGAAAGGACTCCCCCAAGATCACACAGACAGTGAGTCAATAAAGAAGGTCATCCCAAGACTTCTGTGTTCAAGCTATGACCTCTGTCTACTCCACCAGAGGAAAAACATGCATGTTTAATTTCACATGTGCAAAGGGAAGAACAAAGACACATGATTACCACTGATAACTTCCTAAGACCTCCCAGCCTGAGCGAACCTGGGTCCTAAGGATAAACTACATTCTAAATCATTCCACCAGTGCAGAGCCATGAAGGGGATGCTCCATCAATTGAGCTGAGGAGACCAGAAGAAGCTCAGAGGAACCTGGACCAAAGCTGATCATCAAGGACACATTGTGACAGATTGCTAACAAATAGACCCCATGTTATACTTAAATAGGTCCTGTCTCCCTTTTGAAAGAACTCTGAGCTGATTTTTATAGATGTAACTCTCTTCTGCCTCTCTCACCCTCTTCCTGTGAACTAATGGGTAGAGAAGACAATGCCAGGCCAACCCCTGAGCACCCCAAGAGTTGCAAGATGATATTACCTTTCTGTAATGAATGATCAAACATGACCTCATGCCATCTCACCAAGGGTCCAGGAGGTGAAGATGGGACCCATCAGAGCCCAGGTCTCTGTCCATTACCCCATGTGGACACAGCTTAGCTAACCCAAGGTCTTTATGATGGAGCCATCTACCAGCTGTGCATTTGCTTGTAAGAGGGAACAATGACCTGTAATTGGGCAACTGGGAAGACTAGCAAATTTTCTTTGGAGATCTACACACCAAAGGCCAACCAATAACATTACATTACATTACATTACATTGTATTTGCTCTCTTTATATGTAACATTTAGGTAAATAGAATATTCATGTGCGTGTGCGTGTGTGTGTGTATGTGTGTGTGTGTGTGTGTGTGTGTGTGTGTGTGTGTGTGTGTGTGTGTGTGTGTGTAGGAAGGCAGGAGGACGAGCTTGTTACAGCACATCAAAATAGTTGAACCATACCTCCAAGGCCACCTGTGTGCAACCCAGCAGTGCTCATAGACCACTTTAGGTGAGTGATCCCATCTGGCCAGAGCAAACTGAATGAGGAAGTAGTGGAGACAAAGCCAGAAAAAGGGTGTTTGAAATCAGGAGGACCCCACTGTCTCAGCAGCCCAACCTCTGCTCATCATCTACTCTAGATATACCATACCTTTAGCCTCTAGCTTTTAGAGGCTCCTGGGCTTTTAGTTGAGATCTCCCCACTGCTGTGCTCTCCTCTGGGTCTCCTGGATCATGCGATGTCTTCCCGTGAGTACTTGGATGCATGAGCATCTAGTGACTTGGTCCTGTCCTTATGATCAGAAGAACATGGGCTGCTGCATTGTAGAATGTCTTGATCAGGCTTCTAAGCAAGTTGGCCTATGAATCTTCATTCTGCTGCATAACTCCCTCTGTCACTGACACATGTCCCATCTGTAAGACATGTAAGCAACCTGTCTGTGTTCTGCGACAGGGTACTGCAAGATTACAGGTGAGCACCTAGCTCCCAAGGGCTAGCAGGACTGTGTAACTTCCCACACAGGCAGTCCTCAGTCTCTAGACATGTAGAATGGGTGTGACAGCCTCACTCAGCACAGAGTTTACAGGGAATGTGGTACACAGGGAGAGTTGATGCATGGCAGCTGCTCAAATAATTTTGTCCATGAGCAACAGGTACAAAATACTGTGTATACTGGGAGCATTGCCAAATGGAACAGGCCTACCATAACCACTCAATTTATTCAAAGACCCTTGTTCTAAGTGCACAGATTCACATTGGTGCAAACTGACCTACCTTCCCATTTAAGAAGGGAAAACAAAGTGCTCACTTCCCTCCCAGCTAGGAAGCAGCAAGTCTCCAGGCCCACCTTGCAGAGCTCTGTGGGACCTATCAGTGTGCTTGACGCTCCCTGCTGGCAGGGCCATTCAATCTGCCTTGCGTTGTTTTTAAAAGTTTGCAGGCTCACAGGCTCCAAAAGTGTCATTAGATTTGGAATGGAATTTCGTCTCCTCCACCAGCAATGTAATAAAATCTTCGAGTCTGAGAAAAAGTCAGGAAAGTTCAAATGTCAACCAGGTTAACATTAAAATTGTTAGAAAACAGGAACTGTAATTTGGGGATTGAAAATGAAGTCGAATTCGTGTGGTGAGTGCAAGGGGTCTGGAAATAGATGTTTATCTTGGCCATTCTCAGGGAAGTGACATCATACCGGAGTGTCTCCTGGGGTACCAGTCCTGCATTTTTCAATCCAGATTTTGGCACTAAAGTTGGCAAAATTAGACCATTTTGTTAAACTGATCTTCAAGCCGTCCACCTTCCCTGCACATTACAGCGCACCTATGACATGACTCCACAACAATGGGTGAAAAATGGGCTATAAAACACGAATGGCCTGCTTCATGTAAAGTGGAGTTTATAGCACAGGTGTGCCCGCGTTTATCGGTACTGTAAAGTGCTGAGATCGAGCTGCCGTAAAGCAGTGCGTTTGTTTAAAAAGAGGTTAAGAAAAAAAGAAGAAAAAAAAAAGGAAAAGAAAAACATTTTTACCATTCATGAAAAAAATATGCAATCACAAAATATTTTTTTGAAGCCAGTTGGGCCCGTTATGGAAACATTCGCAGTTTTATCATCTGACACTGAAGCGCTTGCTCGGAGCTTTGTCAGGTGGAGGAATGGGACAGGCAATTTAGAGAAACAGAAAAAAGAGGAGAGGTAGAGAAAGCTTTGTTGGTCCGTGAAGCAGTTTCCCTGCCCGGCTCAGGAAGAGGCAGGTATTTAAGCCTTGAATTGTGGCTGTGATCTCAGGGTCCCAGAGGCCGGGGGCTTGGTGGAAGGAGGAGGCTTGTGATGTTCGGTGTGAACGGGAAAGCTCTTTTAGGAAGTCATGGAGGAGGTTTTATGGCTGTTTCCTTTCGGGAAGATGGCATTGTCTTTGCCCACAATGACTGGGGAAAGGGTGTCAGTGATCCGATGACAGCATCCTTCCAAGCCGGTGCCTGTGGCAGGAGAACCAGGGTGGGTATTTTTGTTCCTTGCCGAGCAGGGCTGGGCTATTTATAAGTAAAATCGTGTGGGTTTCACTTCCTAGAAAGGATTCTGTCCTGGCATTTAGATTAAGGGAAGGATCTCAACACAATGTGAGAGGTGTCCTCTTGCTCACAGAGCTTGTTCTGTGTTTAAAAGGCAAATCCTTTCTCCTTCTACTGAATACAGCTCTAAAAATACTATAAAAATACTCCTCAGAGCGCCAGGCAGCTGAATGACTCCTAAGCCCAGCAGGCTGAGGAAGGGTGGCTCTGAACAGCCCCTATCCTTCTGGACACAGGCTTCTCGAGGAACAGTCTGCATTACCAGCAGACTTCGACACAATAGAATTCCATCCACAGGGTTAAAGGAGGGCGCGCATTTAGAGCGAGAATAAAACAAATGCTTAAAAAACCCATTATTGGTTTCATTTCCCTCCCTGCTCCCAGTTTTTCCTCTGCGCCAAATGCCGCCCTCATGCTTGGTCCAGATGTTGTCACAGCTGCCCGCTCACATTGAGACAGCGTGCAACGTGGGCCTCACCACGCAGGGTCCCTGGAGGGTGGCCCAAGCAGACATAAAAGTAAGGACAACTGCAGTAGAGCCCCCAACTGCTGCTGGGGGAATCTCTGTAAACTGCAAATCTAAGTGAAGCACTCTCTTGCTGACATCCCTGCCCTGGCTCCCTAGTGCCGCTCTTGGATCCTCAGCTTGGCACACGGGGCCATCTCCGTGTAGGCCTGCCCGACTTTCAAAGCTCGGCCCTCTCTCCATGTTCTCCTCCTGCAGCCAACAGTCTCCCTACCTGCCCAAGCTGCTTACAGAGGATCTGTTGGGAAGGGAACTCTTCTAGACTCATTGTTTAGAATGTCACTGTCATCTTCTCAGCCTGGCAAATTTCTCTACACCTTCACATCCCTAGTCAGCTTCTCTCTCTCTCCAAGGCTTCTTTGACTCAACCCCGGTCAAAGTGAATCCTGGAACTTGATGTTCATGCTAAAGAAAACTGCATTCTCTTTAGCACACTGTCACACAAAATCCTTGCACTCTATGGCATGCACACTCCTGGAGCATCAGTTATGAGCCAAAGCTAAACAATAACAATTCGTAAGCTGGTTTAGACGAGGATACACACAT